>PVIU01002718.1:126062-163792 GCA_004026605.1 Ondatra zibethicus | reverse complement strand
ACTCTGAGATTCTATCTTACACCTGTAAGAATGGCCAAGATCAAAAACACTGATGACAACTTATGCTGGAGAGGTTGTGGGGAAAAGGGAACACTTCTGCATTGCTGGTGGGAATGCAAGCTGGTACAACCCCTTTGGATGTCAGTGTGGCAATTTCTCAGAAAATTAGGAAACAACCTTCCTCAAGACCCAGTAATACAACTTTTGGGTATATATCCAAAGGACGCTCAATCGTGCCACAAGGACATGTGCTCAACTATGTTCATAGCAGCTTTGTTTGTCATAGCCAGAACCTGGAAACAACCTAAATACCCCTCAATCGAAGAATGGATTAAAAAAAAAGTGATACATTTACACAATGGAGTACTACACAGCAGAAAAAAATAACGACAGCTTGAGTTTTGCAGGAAAATGGATGGAACTAGAAAGCATTATTTTGAGTGAGGTAACCCAGACACAGAAAGACAATTAGCACATGTACTCACTCATAGGTGGTTTTTAAACATAAAGCAAAGAAAACCATCTTACAAACCACAATCCCAGAGAACTTAGACAAGAATGAGGACACTGAGAGAGACTTACATAGATCTAATCTACATGGGAAGTAGAAAGTATAAAAAGACAAGATCTCCTGAGTAAATTGGGAGCATAGGGACCTTGGGGGAGGGTTGAAGAAGGGAGGGGAGAGGCAGGGAGGGGAGCAGAGAAAAATGTAGAGCTCAATAAATATCATGGAAAAAAATAAAAATTAAAAAAAATCGTTCAAGATGTAATAAGAACCCCCCCCCCAGATGGCAGATACTTCGCTGTGACTCCCCCTGGAGAAGTGCACAGGGCACTTGGGGGTGTCTTCCCCCCCTCCCCAATCCCGCTTTCTTTTAATCAACTCCCACCCTCATTCTGGCTCATTCTGAAATTCTTTTCTGTGTTGAAGTCAACCATGGATGGCTTTCCCTGAGTCAGGTCTGTAGATGACCGAGAGAAGTCCTCCGGCTGACTGCTGCGGGCGATGGCGTCGAGCCTTGCTGCCAGCCCAGCCACCACTGCCGATGGCAGTGTGCGTTTGTGGTCTTATGGCAGAGACCAGCTCTGAATTCCTGGTGTGCGTGTGCGTGTGTGTGTGCGTGCGTGCGTGTGCCTACATGTATCTCTCTGCACCACTTTCATGCCTTGAAGGCAAGAAGCTGTCGGAACCCCTGGACCTGGAGTTATAAGTGGTTGTGAGCTGCCCGATGTTGTAGGGTGATGGGAATTGAACCCAGGGTCTCTACAAGGACAGCCAATGCTCTTAACTCATGAGCCATCCCTCCAGCCCCCAGAAGACATTCTTTATTCCATTTATTTATTCATTCATTCATTCATTTAATGGTGTGTGTGTGTGTGTGTGTGTGTGTGTGTGTGTGTGTGTGTGTGTGTAGGTCACAGCCCAACTTTTGGGTGTCGATTCTCTCCTTCCATCATGCAGGTTCTGGGGATTGAACTCAGGTCGTCAGGCTTGGTGGCAGGTGCTTTTGCCCACTGAGCCGTCTCATTGGCTTGAGAAGAGATATTCTGAAGAGAGACACTTGTGGCCAGGTGCAGGACACACACCTGCAATCCTGGTACTTGGAAAGTCGAGGCAGGAGGGCTGGGAGTTCAAAGTTATCTTTGGCTATAACTGTGAGTTTAAGGGGGGCTGGAGAGATGGCTCAGAGGTTAAGAGCATTGCCTGCTTTTCCAAAGGTCCTGAGTTCAATTCCCAGCAACCACATGGTGGCTCACAACCATCTGTAATGGGGTCTGGTGCCCTCTTCTGCCCTGTAGGCATACACACAGACAGAATATTGTATACATAATAAATAAATAAATATTTAAAAAAAAACTGTGAGTTTAAGGCCAGCCTGGGCTCCAGGAAACCCTGTTGAGAGAGGAGGGGGAAGGAGAGGGAGAGAGGGAAGAGGAGATAGAGAGAGATGGGGAGAGAAAGGAAGACGAAGAGTCTTGTGTCACTTCCTTCTTCTGGCTGTCAGACTGTTGAAGCAATGGGCCCCAGAGAATTGAAATTTCTCCAGGAGTCCCAGCCTGGTGGAAGGGAAAGGCTGGTGCCAGCTAATGAAGGATTTTTGCCTTGTAGGGCGGAATTTCACAGTTCTGACTCTCACAATTCAGTTACTGTCAGCTAGTTCCTGGTCTTTTTTAAAAAAATCTTTTCCGTAAAAACTGCAACACTGCTGTAGGAAAGACAGAGAAAAACTGGAGGCTTTTTCTCCTCATCTCAGTCAAACTGCGACTCAATCCGTTTTCCTTTACCAATTCCTAGTCATGTGGCATTCTAGTCCGGTGACAGGAGTAGAGCCTTCAATGCCTCAGCTTTCAGGAAGTGGAGCCCAAGAGTGGGGACCAGTGATAAGATATCTCCACTCCCATCCCCTCATCAAAGGAAGCAACCAGGCAGGCTGGTTCATGCCTGTAATCCCAGCACTCACGGAGGCTAAGGTAGGAGGATTGCCATGAATCCCAGGCCAGCCTGGGTTACAGAGTGAGATGCCTCAATAAACAAAGTAGGGGCTAGAGAGCTGGCTCAGGGCACTTGGTGCTCTTGCAGAGGACCTGCAAATGTGGTTCCCAGTACCCATATCTGTTGGCTCACCACTACCTGTAACTCTGGCCTCAGGAGGTCTAAAGTCCTCTTTTGGCCTCTAAGGGTATCTACATGCATGTGCACATATCTTCACACAGATACACACACATCCACATAGTTAGAAATAAACCTTAAAAGGGCAGGCCATGAACTGTCTCAGCAGGTAAAGACACTTGCCATCAAGCCTGAGGACCTAAATTTGATCTCTGGGTCTCACCCACATGTGGAAAGACAGAGCTGAGCCCCCCAAGTTGTCTTCTGAACTCCACATGAGCACTGTGGCACCGTAGTGAAAACACGTGTACAGGTAAATAAATGAAAAGAAAGACAAAAGTGACCTTTGCAAATCCTGGCGCAGGGGAGAGGCAGGAGGATTGCTGCAAGTTTGAAGCCTACATGATCTACATATTGAGGTCCAGGTCAGACAGGGTTATAGAGTAAGACTTTGTCTCAAAAAGACAAAACCAAACCAAACTGATACGGTAACACCAAGGAGGCAGAGGAGGGAGGATCAGAAGTTCAAGGTTGTCCTCGGCTACAAAGTTAGTTCAGCCTGGGCTACAAGAGAGACTGTCACAAAACAACACCTAACAGCAAAACAAACAACATCCCTTGAGTCCGGCTCTCTTGGCCAGTGTGCACAAGAGACTGGATTGAGCCTGGGCCCGTGCAAGACCTGGGGTGAGGCAGACAAGGACAGAAGACAACCTAGCAACCTGGACTCCACTTGGCTTGGGCTATGTACACTCCTCTTTTAAGAATGCACTTGGCAGCCTGAGACCCTCACCTGCATGATACACACCCCAGCCACATCTCCTAACAATGTACCTGGCAGCCTGCTAGCACCATAGGACCCTTACCTATATGCACTATGCACATACACCCTCGCCTGACAATGCACCAGGTAACCAGCTAGCACTCTAGGCCAGAATGCACACTCCTCTCTGAACAATGGATGTTTCTTCTCTCCTTAACAATCTTCAGGCCAGGTGGTAGCAGGGCACGATTTCAATTCCAGCACTTGGGAGGTAAACGCAGGTGTATCTCTATGAGTTCGAGGCCAGCCTGGTCTACAGAGCAAGTTCCGGGACAACCAAGGCCACACAGAGAAACCCTGAACCAAAAAACCAACCAACCAAGCCAGATGGTGGTGATGCACATCTTTTATCCCAGCACTCAGGAGGCAGAGGCAGGTGAATCTCTGTGAGTTAGAGGCCAGCTGGTCTACAGAGCAAGTTCCAGGAAGGGCTCCAAAGCTACACAGAGAAACCCTGTTTCAGAAAGCTGAAAACAACAAACAAACAAAAAAACAAAACAAAACCAACCAAGAAACAAACAAACATAATAATCAAACTCAGATTCTATTCACTCATACTCCACTTATGACTGGATAAGAAGATAGGGGCCCAACGAGCCTAGGCTGGTTTTGAGTGTATGCACAATCACACAGATGGTGCTCAAGGCGAACTTTTAGAGACACTTCCCTATTTACCCTCTTAAACATATGCATAACTGGGTGTGCATGTGATTAAAATCAGATTATTAGCTGGGCATGGGCGGTGTACCTTTAGTCCCTACACTCAGGAAGCAGAGACAGGTGGATCTCTGCGAGTTCAAAGTCAGCCTGGTCTACATAGGGAGTTCCAAAATGGCCAGGGCTACATGGTAAAGCCCTATCTCGAATAATACAAAACAGAATACAGAAGAAGGAGAAAGAGAAGGAGAAGGAGGAGAAAAGGGAAGGAAAGAAGAAAAGAAAGAAAGAAGAATAAAAAGTAAAATAATAAAATCAGATGCATTATGGGAAGGATAATGCACAGTAGAGACAGTTACTTAATCTGTCAATCAAAACAGAGCCCCACCCTAACTACACAAATGTCCTCTTTAGAACCCCAAACAATAATCAAACCTGAGTATCCTCACTCTTGTGACCTGCTGTCAACCTTTTTAAAAACTATCGGGAGGGGGAGCGTTGGAAAGAGGTCTTAGTAGCAAGCCTTAAGAGGACTTGCTACTCTTGCAGAGGACCCAGGTTCAGTTCCCAGCACCCAGGTACACAGCAGCTCACAAACATCTATAACTCTAGTTCCAGAACTTCTCTGGCCTCCATGGACACCAGGCACTCAGTGACATACATACATGCATACAAAACACTCATGGTATAAGAAAAAGAATAATCTTAAAAACATTTATTTTTATTTTTACTTATGTTTCTATGTGTGTATGTGCCTGTGTGGGCGTTTCTGCACATGAATGCAGGTGCCTGAGAGGGTCTAGGGGAGGGCATTGCATCCTTTGGGACTGCAGATATGGGTTGTAATGAGCTGCCATGATGTAGGTGCTGGGAACTGAACTTGTGTCTTCTGCAAGAGTTGTATGTGTTTTTAACCATTGAGACATCCTTCCAGCCCCAGATGTCAATCTCAACATTGTGTTTCTGATTTTTACTAGTGATTTTCTTTGAATCAAGCTTCCTTGCTACCTTTTTTGTTGTTGTTGGTGGTGGTGGTTTGTTATGTTTTATTTTTTGAGACAGGGTTTCTCTGTGTAACCCTGGCTATCCTGGAACTTGCTCTGTAGACCAGGCTGGCCTCAAACACACAGAAATCCACCTGTCTCTGCCTCCTGAGTGCTGGGATCAAAGGCATGCACCACCGAAGGCCGGCTGTTTCCTTGCTACTTTTATAAACCCGTGTGAGCCTTTACTTCAATTCCCAAGCTAAGAACCTGGGAACACCCAGTCAAGTCTCCAGCCACAAGTAATAGACAACTTTCCTCCTTCTTAGTAGTCTCCTTCCCAGGCCTGAGGTGTCCACAGATTTCCAGGAAGAGGTAACTGTAGCACAAATAATAAATAATAAACAAATAATAAAAACAGCTGCTATTTTGCTTTTCTGAATTTCGGGTTGAATCCCAATACTTGTCTCTGAGTTTTTATTAATTGTGCTATGGGTAACTTCCAGACATCTGTACCCAGCTGTCAGCAGAAAACACGTCCTCATTCTTCCGTCATCTGAGGATTCATTTAGTGGGTCCCAGAGCTGGTCAGGCCCTGGTCAAGTCTCTGATGCTGTGATAAGGAAAGCTTTTCCACAGGACCCTCCCTCAGTGAGCTGCAGAGCTGAGTCTCGGGCTAATGATCTTTGCTGGGGTCTTTTGTTCATGAATGTTTTCCATTTGAACCTTTAATTAGAGATGTTATTTAGTAAGGACTTTCTCTTTCATTGTGAATTTATTTCCAAACCAAGGCCTGAGGTTAACTAACAGTTCTATTTGTTAATCGATCCAGCCTGGGTTTCCCAGAGAAAACAAGATGCCATTATCAAAATATTGGGTTTGGGGTAGGGATGTTTGAGACCTTGGGGGCTTCAGCGATCAGTGAAGGACCCTGATGGTTTCGGGTCAGGACTCGCAGGTGTTGATGGCATCTTGTTGCTTAGCGACCTGTTTGGGGAGGCAGTGAGGCTGGAGCTGCTGGGGGACATGTGAACGCAGTCCAGGAGGGCCTGGAAACCTACAGTTTACCGAGAAGGGGCTGCAAGCCTTGAGGAGGCTTTGGGATGCCTGTGGGGGTGCCCAGCACAGTTTATCTGGAAGTGTGGGATGGAGAAGGGACAGCCATCAGGCCACAGAACAGGTCAAACAACTCTGGGAATCCCTGTGTCTCTGTTAGAATGAGACTTGAGATTTTTGTCAGGGTATCTCAGTCTTGGCATTGTGAGTGTTTGGGACCAGACGACTGTCATATTGGTGGGGATGGGGACAAGGGCGGGTGGGTGTCTACTGAGGTAAGGATGAGTAAGTGCGTATGTACATGCATGCAGAGGTGAGAGGTCAACCTTGAGTGCTGCTCCTCGGTGCCATCCCATCTCACCTTTTCAGGTGGCGTTGACAACATTTTTATTTTACTTAGTCATTTTTGACATTTTGAGTCAGAATCTCACTGAGCAACTCCGGCGGGCCTCTGCCTCCTGAGTGCTGGGGCGAAAAGGGTGTGCCACCATGCCTGGCCTTGACAGTTTTCAACAGGATTATAATGTGTTCTGCTCACACTAACCCTCCTACCCTTTTATCCCAGTCCCCCCACCAAGACCTCCCACTGCTATCATGTCTGCTTGTCTGCATGTCGGGCTGAGACAGGGACTCATTATGTAGCCCTGGCTGTCCTGGAACTCTTTATGTAGACTAGGCTGGCCTCGATCTGCCTGGTCCTGCCTTTGCCTCTGGAGTGCGGGGATTAAAGGCAAGTGCCATCATGCCCAGTGGTTTTTGTGTTGTGATTCACTGAATTTAACCTGGGCTGCCTTTGAGGGATGGGTATGAAGTTGTCCACTGGTAATGACTCCTGCTGCCACCAGCAGTCATCAGATGGCCAGGAGCTAGGTCCCATAACCCCCCTTTGCCATATAATATTAATATATATATACATATATATATTCACCATATTGTTTGTTTGTTTTTCGAGACAGGGCTTCTCTGTGTAACAGTCTTGTCTGTCTACAAAGTGATTTGTAGATTTGTAGACCAGGCTGGCCTTGAACCACCTTATACGTTTTTTTAAAAGATTTCTTTTTATTTGTCTTTCTGTGTGCATGTGTACCCAAGTTGGGATGCAGGCTGAGTCCAGAAGAGGGCATCAGATTCTGGTGCTGCAGGAGGTTGTGAGCCACTATGTGGGTGCTGGGAACCAAACCCAGGTCTTCTGGAAGAACAGCAAGCGCTCTTTACCACTGAGCCATCTCTCTGCCCCTCCCCCATTTTATTTTTATAAATATTTACGTATTTATTATTATTATGGGGGGCATATGCCACAGGCTATGAGGTCAGAGGACAACTTTGTGGAGCTAGAGCTGTCTTTCTACCTTAGTGTGGGTTCTGGGGATTGAACTTAGGTCACCAGGTTTTCGTGGCAAGTGCCCTATCTACTGAGCCATCTCACCAGCCCACTGCCCTGTTTTAATGGTGCTATAGTGTTCCATGAGCATATGAACCATGTTTAAATGAACTGTCCCTCTTTGGATAGTCATCCAGGTGTTCCTGACGCTGTGGCAGTAATCCATTGCTGGGTGCATTCACACACAGGAAGTCTATCTACGGCTCATCCCTACCTGTGGAGATGCCCAGTCTATCTATGGCTCATCCTTACCTGTGGAGATGCCCAGTCAAACAGGAAGAACACTTGGCCATGCATGGTTGTGCACTGTTGTATGTGTGGTTAATTGAATTGAATTTTAGTGTGGCGAGTGGCTGCTGGCTTGGGTTTTGAAGCTCTGGAGTTTTGCGCCTCATCCCTCTCACCCAACAATCTGGGCTCCTGGAGAACGAGAAGTGATCAGAACCTGGGGTATAGCATCACCTTACCCCAGACTCTAGGGAACCCCAGTCCTTTTGTTGTTGTTACCAAGACTTTACTTATTATGTGTTTTATTGCTTTTTAGTTATAATAATTTTTATTTTTTGAAATTATAGTTACATCATTTTCACCATTCCCTTTCCTTCCTTCAACTCCTCCCATCCACCTCACCTTGTCCACTCTCAAATTCATTGTCTCTTTTCCTTTAATTATTTAATTGTTGTTATGCACACACACACACACACACACACACACACACACACACACACACACACACACACACACACCCCTCTGAAGGGGACCCTGCAGGTGTCACAGCAGGCAGGGAAATGAAGGGCGAAGAGGTAAGAGTGAAAACTCAGCTCAGATGGACTTCATCAGCCTGGATCAAGGCACTGGGGGGTCTGAGCCCATGCAGTCTGTAGCAGGCTTTCTTTTAGGCCACCAACCAGCTCCCAAATCATGACATGGAGACTTCTTATTAGTTATGAATGCTTAGCCTTATCTCATTTTAATCTGTTTTTCTTTATGTTTTGCCTCAGGGCTTTTTGCCTTTCTTTCTTTCTTTCTTTCTTTCTTTCTTTCTTTCTTTCTATCTTACTTCCTTCTGTCTTCACATCTGGTTTCTGACGCTAGGCATGTCCCTTTCTCCCTCTCTTCGTCTCACCTTCTCTCCTATTTATACTCTCTGCTCACCAGCCCTGCCTATCCCTCTCCTGCTAGCTACTGAATGTTCAGCTTTTTATTAGACCAACCAGGTGCCTTAGGCAGGCAAGGTGAAACAGCAACACATCTTTAGATAATCAAACAAATGCAGCATAAACAAATGTAACACATCTTTATATCCTTAACTAAGGCAGCAGAAACAAATGTAACACACATAGTTAAACAGTCCACAAGATAAACAAATGGAACACATCTTTGCCTAGTTAAAATAATATTCCACAACAGTGGTCCACTGTCAGCGTACTTAAAAAATCAGTGCAATTTGGGGAAAAGTTTCCAGGCAACAAACATCCCAATTCTAGGTGCACAATAAAGCTTCAAGCATGACTACAATGAAACTCCTTTGCAAAGTGCATGTGACCCTGCAGGTGGGTTCTACAGTTATAAGGCCTAGAATCTAGTGTGGTCTCTGATTGCGATAGCATCAGAGCTGTAAAGTACAAGTGACATCTCCCCTAAGGATGGGTTCTATTAACTGGGAGCTATAGACAATGGTCTAGGGAGGGAAGAACCTGGGATAAACATTCTGGGTGAGGTCTGCCTCTACAGACAGCAAAAGGGTCACTATGTCACGAACAATATCCACTTTCAGCCTTCTGGGTAAAAATAGAAAATTCCTTGAGGAGAAGCCCCTATATGTTTAGCATTACTGGTTGCCCAAGTGTAGCGAGTTTTTCTCTGTCCCATCAGGCAACTCCTTATTAATAATGAGACTCTTAATTATTAATTAATTAATTAATTTTAAAAGCTCGGTCAATAGCTTAGGCTTGTTTTTAACTAGCTCTTATAACTTAAATTAATCCATTTCTACTAATCTATGCACTGCCACGTGGTTCAAGGCTTGCCACCCCATCTACATATCATGATTCCTCTGCGTCTCCTCTCCACCCCGGCTCAGTCTCTGCTTTTCTTCCCAGTGTCCTCTCTGCCCCCCAAATCCTGCCTAGCTATTGGCCATTTTATTAGACCAATCAGAGTGACACTTCTTCACAGCATACAAAGAGATTATTCCACAACACCCAAGTGCTTATTTGTGGGCTCAAGGACCTTTGTGCCCCAATCACTGCTCAATCTGTATAATGTCACTTATATGTATATGAGTTGACCACTTGATTTGTATCACCAACTGGGGGTTGGGGAGGCTCTTCCCTGGGGAAGACCATTTCTCCTGTTCTCAGTGTTCCCAAGTTGCCTATAGTTCCTTGTCTAAGGTTGATGCCCCGTGAGATTTCCCCATTCCAGGTTAGCCCGTCTGTTTGAGTCATTGTTCAGGTCATTAGGCAGCCATGTTGATGAGACTTCACAGGTGTCGCCTCTGACATTTCTAGGAGACACAACCTCACAGAAAGCTTTCTGTTCCTCTTACAATCCTTCCTCCCCCTCTTCCACAAAGATCCCTAAGCCTTGGGTGCAGGAGTTGTGTTATGGATGAGTCTGTTGGGACTGGAGCCTATCTCCTGTTCTCTGCATTTTGATGGGTTGTAGTTTTCTGTAATGGTCTCTGTCTGTTGTGAAGAGAAATTTCTTTGACAAGAGGTGAAAACTACACTCATCTGTGGGTATAAGGATAAATATTAAGAATATAGTTAGGGACAGACCTAGCTCCAGGACAGGCTCCAAAGCCACAGAGAAACCCTGTCTCGAAAAACCAAAAAAAAAAAAAAAAAAAAAAAAAAAGGAATATAGTTAAGAATATAGTTAGGGATTTGCTGGTTTAGTAAAGCGGCAGCTGTAGGCGCTCTCCCAAGACCTGTGACTTCACTCGTGCTGAGTAGCTGGCTAGGTTTCCAGTACCAGACATGATTTCTCTCTTGCTGAGCAGGACTTCAGTCCAATCAGAGAGCTGTTGGTTACTGCCAAGGTGTGGGTGCCACTGCTGTACCCTTTGGGATATTGTGCCATGCTGGCTGTCGTGATTCATAGGCAGCACAGCTGGGTAGGACTGTCGGTTCTTTCTTCCCGTGGAGGCTTGCACAGCACCTTCAGGTACCACGAAAGCTGGTCTTCAGTGAGGAGGCTTTCAGGTCAGATCTAGCTGGGAACCTGTGTCTGAAACGCATAGGGACTTCCGCAGTCAGGACTTCCCTTCCAGCTGTAGGAGGCAACCATGGTATCAGCAATAGTCTGTATGGTTTTCAGTCTCTCGGGCAACCCTGGACAACTCCAAAGCTTCTCCTGCTTGGTGTCGGGGTTTCTGTTAGATAGTCTATGGCTCTTGGGCAGGGAAGTGTTGTTATTCCAGCTGGGAAAATTTAAACTATGTAGGTATATGTATATACAGTTTCATATGCATTATAAGTAATTCTACACAGATATGATTCCGTATGACATTTTCAGACATTCTTACTGTTAGTTTGTCCTCTCTCCTTCTGTATTATCTCTCTCCCCCAGCCATAATGAGAGTTCCCCCATTTTTCCCACTCACCTGCTATTTCCCCTCTATTGCTCCTCCCCACCTCTGCTCCCTTTTCTTATAAATCCCAGTCTTAAGATGAACTCAGCGAGGAAAAGCCTCCATTAAACCCAGAAACACTCTGTCCTGACTGAGACAGGATAGAAGGACTGGAAATTATGGAGGGAAAGGAGTCCCGCCCCTCAGAGTCCGGTTGAGAATCGAGAATTCCAACACAGTAAACATTTGCTTAAAGCCATTTGCCCTCCCTGGCTATAGGCTGTAGTCTTCCGGGACTCTCACCAGATTCCCTTTGCAGTAAGAGGCCGTATCCTAAAGGTTTTGTGAAACCGTAGCAGCTTGTGGGGTCATCTTATCAGACTATAATCTCATCCAAGGCACCTCAGCCACCTTATTATCTCAGTTATTGAAGAGGGAGGGGGTCAGAGGTAGAGGAGTCAAGGGTTTCTTAGAACCATGCTGAACAATGGCATTCCAAATACTTCCAAAGTCTACCTGGGCCACCACTGGCACAATGAGGGCTTCTATTTTAAGGAGCCCGCGCCTAAACTCTCAGGTATGCCTTAGTCTTTCCCTGCGTGTCTCTCTTCCTTCCTTCCTTCCCACCCTTTCTCCCTCCTTTCTTCCCTCTCCCTCCTTCCTCTCCCCCTCTCTTTCTCTGTCTGTCTCTGTCTTCCTTCCTTCCTTCCTTCCTTCCTTCCTTCCTTCCTTCCTTCCTTCCTTCCTTCCTTCCTGTCTCTCTGTCTGTCTTTCTAAAAGGTCTCACTGTGTAGCCCTGGCTTGCCTGGAACTTACTATGCAGATCAGATTGGCCTCAAACTCAGAGACTTTACTGTCTCTGTCTCCCCGCTGTTGGGATTAAAGACTTCTGCCACTACAACTGACCTTAAAGTTTTGTTGATTCTTATTCTGGTGTAGGCCAGAAGCACCAGCTCCCTCTGAAGCTGGAATTACTTGGGTCCTCTGCAGAGCAGTATGTGCTCTTAACCATTCTGTCATCAGCCTGGCATTGTGCCTTTAATCTGCTCCCCCTGCCCTCTTGGTGTAGAGCTGGGCCCCAGACATGCTGAACTCTGTCCCCGAGCAGCATCCCCAGCCCGATTTTGTGCATTTTGTGTCTTTTCAACCTGCTGCTGTTTAGACTGATGGGTTGCGGGTGCATGAGTCGCTCTGGTGTCTGAGTTGGACCCTGATGGGAGTCAAGGCTCAGGTGTCCCCAGCGTCTGGGTGCATCCACAGTTTGCATGTAAAGGACCAGAGCTGGTTGGAGGTCAGTGGGCTGCACCCTGCAGGAAGGGACCCAGAGCACCCATTGGAAACCATGGTGTCTGCTGGGATAAGGCAGTTCTATGCCTGCTGATCCTACATTAAGCCAAGTAACAGGACAGCAGGGGCTGATGACCCCACAGGGTCCTCTGAGCTGGGGGGTCACACAGCTCTGGTGGCAGGGGCACCTCAGTGGCATTGGTGTTGCCAAAGGTAGGTGAATAGCATTGCCCCTTGTGAAATCCATGGGGGAGTATTGCAGCTTGGGGGATGGGTCTGGGTCACCACTGTGCTTCCCAGAAGAGGGAATGGCCAACGGGGGAGTGGGTGTCTTGCTGCATTCTGGTCTGTCACCCTCTGAATAGCTTTAGCTCAGTTCTCTCTGGGAAGTAGGGAGGGGTGCCCTCATCTCCACTACCCTAGAGCTTGGTTGATGTAGTACTCTCTTGCCTGCCTGGCACTGACTTACTCTTTTCAACCCAGCACACTGTTTAGAGTGCAATACAGGAGCCTTGGTGGACAATGTGCCATCCCTACAAGGACTCCACGCAGACCATGGAGTTATATATCTGAAGTCATGGGAAGGACATCACCAGCCAGAGAGCATTCACAGACTCACAAGGCTTGGGCCAGTGGGACTTACAGCTCGGAATCTCTCCTCTCTCTCTCTCTCTCTCTCTCTCTCTCTCTCTCTCTCTCTCTCTCTCTCTCTCTCTCTCTCTCGTATATCCCCAGGCTGGGCCCTGAACGTGAGACAAGAATGACCTTGAACTTCTGATCCTTCTGTCTCTACGCCTCTACGCCTCTACCTTCCCAGTGCTAGGATCACAGTGTGAGCTTGGTGTGGGAGGAGGTAGAGAACCAACTCCAGGCTGTGTGCATGCTAGGCAAGCACACTACCAGCTGAGCTACATCCCCAGCCTGTGGCCTGTTTCTGTTTTTTCTTTGTCCCTCTCTTTTCTTCTTTCCTTCCCTCCTTCTCTTCCTCCTTTTCTTTCTCTTATGTATGTATGTATTTTTTTTTTGAGACAGGTTTTTCTGTATAGCCCTGGCTGCCCTGGAACTTGCTCTGTAGTTCAGGCTGGCCTCAAACTCAGTAGAGATCCACCTGCTGAATGCTGGGATTAAAGGTGTGTGCTACCATGTCTGGCCCCTTTCATTCAGTTTTTGAGACAGGGGTCCCATGTAGCATACTCTGGCCTCAAACTAGCTTATAAAACCAAGATGAGTGTGAAATCCTGATTCTCCTGCCTTCACTTGCTAACTGCTGGGATTGCAGGTCTCCGTATGTCTCTCCTTCACTCATCCCCTCCCTGTAGCACAAATTCTAATTGCTCTTATTAAATAAGAACCCAGAGTCAGATGTTAGGGGGTGAAAGCTGAAAGATCAGAGAAGCAGAGCAGCCAGCCACTAGTTCTTCCCTCTATGACATCCTCAGACAGAATGGGGTCTCCCGTGTCCTCAGACTGAATGCTTCTCTATGAATCCTCGACTGAATGCTCTTCCCGCCTTATATTCTTCTCTTTGCCCAGCCACATCCCTTCCCAACTCCACCTCTGCAGCACTGGGATTAAAGGTATAAGCCCCACCGCTTGGCTCTGTTTCTCTTTTGGACTGAATCAATCTCATGTAGCCCAGGGTGGCCTTGAACTCACAGAGATCCATCTGCCTCTGTCTCCCTAGTGCTGGGATTAAAGGTGTGCCACCACTGCCTGGCCTCTATGGCTAACAAGCATGGCTAGCTCTGCATTCTGATCTTCAGGCAAACTTTATTTGCCACAGCACAAGCAAAGTATCATCACACCTCCCTCTTTCCCCTCCCTTCTTCCCCCACTCTCCCTCCTCCTCTCTTTCCCTTCTCCTCCCCTCTCCTCCTCTTAGCCCCTCTTTTTCCTTCCCTCCTCCCCACTTCTTCCTCCTTCTGCTCCTCCCTCCAACCTCTCCAGGGTCTTATTATATATCCCAGGCTTGCCTCAAACTTAGGAGCTCCCAAGTGTTGGAACCACAGGTTTTCACGACCATGCCTGGCTGGGCTGTTTTCATGTGGACATGCTGAACAAATATGCAGGGCTATGGAATTTCTTGCATCCCTAGGGCACCACTCACATAGAACACATATGAGCTGTACATACATGCATGCAATGCTTGCATATACACACACACACATTTTCAGGGTACCCAACTGAGTTTTAAAAGCCAGGAGTTTTAACCCATGTTCCACAGGGCTTCTGCTAGGATTCTTCAGTGGGATACCTTTTGCATCCAGCCCTTCAGGATCACATCCAACTTTCTCTACAAGGTGTACCCCAGTACCCACAAGCTCACTACAAGCCAGGGAGCCACATTTCCACCTGGAGCAGATGGGCTAGCAAAGATGATGATGTATGAACTTGAAGGGGACGTTTGCTGCAGATGTCTTTGCCAAATCCTGGCAAAGCTGTGAACCATCAGATGGCGTGGTCAGTAAGTGCCAGGATCCTCTTGCTTCTGCACCAGGAAGATGGAAGCAGGAGCAGCAGGAGTTCAAGGCTAATCTCAGTTACATTGCAAGTCTGGAGCCAGTTGGCCACATGAGACCCTATCTCAAAAACGTTAAAAGACTAAAACAAAACAAAACAAAACAAAAAACCCACACGCCACACAGACTCACTGGAGTCCACCCCCATTCTTGAGCCCGCCCTGCCCATGTCTTTATTTGAGTGCTGATTTTCCCATCACGAATTGTCCTAGTTTTTAGAGTGCGGTCTTGTAGCTTGCATGGCTTTCTGCAGTGCTCCAGTAGCCTCTGTCCCTGACCCCAGACCTTCTCACCCGGGGCAGGACTAGCCGTGTGAGCTGTCACCAACCAAGCCCCTGCAAAAGATCAGGCGCTACCATGCCCAAGCAGGGATTCAGTGCCTTAAGACAGGTACCCCCAAAGGAAGATGGCAACTTGGGACTGTTATTGTCAGTGAAAGGGCTTTGGGTGAAGATCAAAGCCTGAAGGAAGTAGGTGGTTCTTTGACAAAAAAACATTGTATTTTTAGAAGTTCTCTGTGGTGTAGGATGTTTTGCCCTGGGCTGGTTGCTGAAGGGGCGATGCCGGAGGTGGTCCCCACCAGGCTGCCATCTTGAGCTGAGGGCTGGGGGGCAAGGGTTTTCTGGCTTAGGCTGGAGCTGGGAGACTGAAGGTCAGAGAACCCACTTGGGCCAGGGGGCTTTCAAGGCCTCCCCATCATGGCTGACCTTGAACTTGTTCTTTATGCTTCTACCTCTCCAGGGCTGAGGGGTCTCACCAGGGCTCCACCACACCCCACTGAGGCCTCACTGAGAGGCTCCGAAGCTTGACCCACCTCCACCTTCTTCCCCACTGTCAACAGACTCATGCCCTCCCCTTCTGGAGACTGGGGCCTGCGCACAGCAATCCAGCAATCATGGAGAACAGTGCTTCCATTCTGTAATCAGGGCTAATTGGTGTGGTCTACAAGGGAAGGGATGCCAAGCTCCAGGGGAAGAACAGAAGTGGGCTGCTAAACCAAGTGCCCAGGAATCCGGGAAGGGTCAGACTAGCTCTTGGGGGTCTGGGGAACCTCAGGTAGGTGACAGGATAGTTAGGGAAGGTCCCCAACTTGGCCTGAATGTGGGAATGGTGAGAAGGAGGGCCAGCATGTCCGTAGAATGGATGAGGGTTGAGGATGAGGCCTTCAGGGTCCTTCCTGCTAGTTGTTGGGATCCCTTGTCCTTTAAAGTGCCTGGGAGAGTTGAGCTGGCCCCTCTGTTCACGCAAAAAGGAGCAGAGAGAGCCCGGGGTGGGGGTGGGGGCGCCCAATCCTCCTTTGCTCTCTTCAGTGCCTCTCCCTTATAATCAGGATATCTTTGCCTTAATGTTTATGCCAAAATCCCAAGCAGTCAGGCTGGAGTGGCAAGCTGTAATTTACATCATTTTGCATCTGGGCTACAGGCTCTAAGGATTCAGCCTCTTGCAAATGGGAACCACATTGGAGAGGGAAAGCAAGAGGAGGCCACATTAGGAACACTCCCAGGAAGCCACCTGCTTCTTGTTTGGGAACTGCAGCGGTTTGTTGCCCTGTCCCAGTGCCTAGTGGTTTCTGGAGATGGCAGAGCAGTCATGGGCATTCTCCTTGTCGGGCATCCGGTACTGAGGCTGGGGTGAGCCACTTGCAAACCTCAGAATGGCCCATGCCAAACTCTGCAGAGACTGTTGGGCACACTCTGCTCTGTGTCCCCCAGTCTCCACAGAGCAGTCACCCAGAGAAAGAAAAATGTCGTCAAATCTTAGAGTCTGGGGAATCCTGAGGCCCCTGGTTGGGGGCCGGGTCTGGAGGATTACACATTCTCAGGATAGATACCCTGAGGTAGGCCGGGGAGCTAGCTACACTGGAAACTGAGGGACTGAGGTCAGTTAGGCCTGTCGGGTCACATCTGTAATCCTAGCACTCAGAAGGCTGAGGCAGGGGGATTGCAGTGAGTTGAAGACATTCTGGGCTGCATAGTGACTTTAAAGCCAGTCCAGTCTATCAAATGAGACACATATTCTCACAAAAGCAAATTAAGCCAGGTGTGGTGATACGTGCCTATAGTCCCAACACTTGAGAGGCGGAGGTAAGAGGATCAGAAGTTCAATGCCAAGGCAAGGAGCGAAGCTCTGTTGGTAGAGTGCTTGCCTAGCAATCATGAAGCCCTAGGTTTGGTTCCCCAGCACTGGGAGCAGCGGTGCATGCCATAACCCGAAGAAGTGGAGGCAGAGCAATCCTCAGCTATAAATAAGGCCAGCATGAGCTACATGAGGCTCTGTCTTAGAACAGACAAAAACAAAAGCTAAATAAATAAGCAAATGTGCAATGACTGCACATACACACTCACATATTAGTATAAGTAAAATAACTTTTAAGAATGTCATCATAATGGTAATCTTGAATGAGGATCATGTGTGGGGCTGGGGCGTTTCCAGGAATGGCCGTGCGTTCATGCTTTTGTCAGTGCCTTAGTCTGTTTGCTAGGGTTTTGTTTTTAAGTAATATAATGTTGTTATTAATTCTTTGATACTTTTATGCAATGTACGTTTGATTATATTCACCCCCTTCTCCTCCCAACTCTTCCCAGATGCCCCTCCTCCCCACCCCCTTTCCCCTTAGAGCAGACTGCCTCACAGCAACAGATGTCCTGCTCTCCCCTTTAAAATCTTCCCTCCCCCTCTTCCTCCACATCTCCTGGGCCTCACGTGGACGGGTTGTGTTGTCCGTGTACTAACTGGGCACAGGCACGCCATGTCAGCTGATCTCGGCATTTTGACCAGTGATGGCTTTCTGTAACCATCTCTGTCTGCGGGAAAGACATGCTGCTTGATGAGGAGTGAGAGTACACCTGTGGGGGGGGGCACATATTTAGAATGCAGTTAGAGGTTATGTAAGTGTGTGTGTGTGTGTGTGTGTGTGTGTGTGTGTGTGTGTGTGTGTATTCTATAGAATGCTGTTGGAGATTGGACCCTCTTGACCAACAACTTGAAAAAGATTTCCCATACCTGGCATTGGGGGTTTTGTTAGACAGTTTATGGTTTTAGGGGGAACATTGTCACCCAAGAGTCTCACTCAGGCTGGGCTCAAACTCACTATATCTTTGAACTGGTCATCATCCTGCCTCAGTCTGACCAGTTAAGTGTTTGGGTCACAGGCATGAGCCCAAGGTTGCTCAGGTTGCTGTGTGACTGTCCCTGCTGACATTGTGTTTTTCTTCTGTGTTTTTTTGTTTGCTTGTTTGTTTTAGAATAAAAGAGTTAAGGGGCTGGGATGCCTCTTACTGGTAGAGTTCTTATTCAGATCTGGAAGACACAGGGCCAAGGCTTTAACCTCTAACATTACAAAAAGAAAAATCAAACTTAAAATATTTGGAAACCTATAGCAGGGGTATTGAACAACAGCCTGGCCCCCATTGCTCTCCCTAGTTGGCTTCCTTCTGGTCCTATTTTTCCCTCTTAGTCCTTCTACGAGATTTTGCTTGTCCCCTCTTCCACAGCTGTGGTCAGCCCACTCCCCACTTGGCTCAGGTCTGGGCCTGTGCTGTGATTTGAATGCGTGTCCCTCAAAGGCTCGTGTGTACCAATCTCAATCCTCACAGTCGTGTCTTGATGGCCTTCAGCAATGGGGATTTGGGGAACTGATCTGGAACACGAGAGGTTCACGTGTGTGGGCGGGGGTTACTCTAAAGGTGGTCCTGCCTAGCTCCCTTCCCCTGTCAGGTTATAAAGCAACTGGAAGATCCTCACCAGATGCTCACCTCCAGAACCATGAGCCAAATAAACCTCTCCTCTTTATCAGTTATCCCAGCTCAGGAATTTTGTTTTAACAACAGAAGGTGGACCAAGGCAGACTGCAGACTGCTGGGATCACAAGGCTTACTGACTCCCAGAGGACCTGAAGTTTAGGGGGCACAGAGATACCCTTCTCAGGAGCCCCTGGCACCCTGGCTTAGTCTGGTCCTGGGACCTGGGGAAAGTCTCCTCCTGGACTCGGGGACCAGTTCTCTTCCTCTGAGAAATTCCACGATTTCCCTCTGGGGTCAGGAATCGTCAGAACTCTTTGGCCATCTTTGATGGTGTCCTCTGAGCTGCTACTGTCCCCAGCGAGAGCATATGAGCCAGAAGACCTTGTGTGTCACCACCTGGTATTCTTTGGCAGTAGGTCTGCCTGGGCAATGCCAGTGACTCCGAGACACACCCAGTAGGCCTTTTGCTGTGATGTAGAGCATATCTCTAGAACACAAACATCTTTCTTTGCTGGGTGGTGGTGGCGGCGCATGCCTTTAATCCCAGAGGCAGGCAGATCGCTGTGAGTTCGAGGCCAGCCTGGTCTACAGAGTGAGTTCCAGAATAGCCAGGACAGTTTCACAGAGAAACCCTGTCTTGAAAAACCAAAATAAATAAATTTCTTTTCTTTTTTTTTTTTTTTTTTTTGCCTTTGAGATTTAGCCCAGGAAACCACTAAATAGGATACCTTGAGCTTCTGATCCTCCACCTCCCAAGTGCTGGGTTTAGACCATGCACCACCGCACCCACTTATATGGTGCTGGGGATCCAACCCAGGACTTCTGTGCTTGCTAGGCAAGCACTCTACCGACTGAGGTACATCCCATGACCCTTTTTGGGGAGAAAAACCAAATCTCTGATCTTCAAAGTTCTGCCGGCTCTCTTTATTTTCTTTAGAAACTGTTGATACACAAAGCAGGGCATCACCTGTGGTGGAAGAAACCCATGACAAAGAAAATTAACAGTGTGGGCCTGGGGCTCCTGGGTGGGAGGGGGCTGACTTCCTCAGGCTCATTTTTCTGGGGCACATGAGTCTCCCCAGGGCACACAGCGCTCCCCTTCCCCTCCCCCAGACCTTTCAGGTGAGAAAACTTTCCATTGTTGCCCTATCTCGCGGTCATCCACTCGCCTCCTTGCGGGAACCACAGGTGCACACAGATCTGAGGCCCGATCTGTTCCACTGGGTGCCAGGCAGGGCCGGGGACGCGAACCCCAGCATGAAACAGCGCCCGCAACCGCAAGGCCGGGTGTGCGCCCTCTGAAACCTTAGGTAAAGACAATTACCGGCAGTTTCCATCCACCGTTTTGTTTTTTGTTCAAAGGCCACTGAGCATTCTCAGCAGCAGACCTGAGACGTAGTATTCCCACCACACGCCACCTTCATAAACGTGCGATAAAAGCTGTGGTCGCTTTGTCCCAGCTCTTCCTTTTAACAGTCAAACCTTCAAGTTTGATGTTGAAACTGCTTTTTTCTTCAAGTGGGCTTTGATGCTTAGATAACGCTTAGAGATAAGGAACCTGCCTTCAAAACCGCTCACTGTACCTCCCGGCTCACCACTAGGAGCGTCACAAGGGAAAATCAGACACCTGAGCTCATGAGAGGGAAGAATATGCTGAGTCTGTGAAAAGCTCCTGGGTCTCTCTGCTTGGGAGATTTGCTTGGGGGGGGTGCGGGGGGGGGAGAAGAGCGAGGGAGAGCAGCTTGGGAGTGTAGTAACTTAGTTGATCTGGTTTGCATAGCATACCAGAAACCTTAGGTTCAATCCCCAGCATGATGTAAACCAGGAACAGGTGTGACACCTGGGAGACAGAGGCAGGAGGATCAAAAGTTTAAGGTCATCTTTGGCTCTGTAACAAGTTCAGGGCTGGCCCTGTTTCAAATAAGTAAATAAATAAATAAGGGAGAGGGAGAACTGAGGACTTGTAGCTTAGTTGGCAGAGGACTTGCCCAGCCTGCACAAAGCCCAGAGCCTCCAGCCCTGCATGGATTAATGATGGTGATACATGCTCTCTGATCCCAGCACTCGGGGGCTGAGGCAGGAGAGCCAGTAGTTCGAGGTAGCTTTGGCTACATAGGAAGTTAGAGGCTTGCCTGGTCTGTATGAGACCCTGTCACCACCACCGCTAAACTAAGGAGGAAGGAAAGAAAAAGAAAGAGGCGGCCAGGACCACACAAAGCAGGCACTGGTGGCATATGCTTGAAGTCTAGATCAATAGTTCAAGGCCATCCTTGGCTACACAGTTGGAAGCCAGCCTGAGCTACAGGAGATCCTTTCTCAAGAAAACAAAACCGAACAAACAAACAAACAAAAACCATAGTAACAAAAAAATATTATCAGAATCACCTGTCAGTTTTGTTTAAATGGAGAGTCTGTGACAGCCATCTGTGCTGGTAGGGAGCTGCTGTGACTTCAGCCAGCTATGGTCTGTAATGCCAGTACTCCACAGTCAGAAGGAGAAGGATGGAGTTCTAGCTTAGCCTGGGCTGTACAGTAAGACACGACCTCACATAAAGACCCTGTGAGGCTTGTGTTAGGTAGTGCCCAGCATTCCCTAGGACCTGGGGCATCTGACTGTCTCAGGAGGGGGTGCTGGCTGGAGATTCATTGGCTTCTGTGGGTGAGGCCAGGCTCATGGATATCTGCAATCTGCCAAGGCGTAGAGGGGGCCACTGCTGTAATTGCTGCGTTTAGGATGCTGGAGCAGGATGGCCTTCAGTTCCAGGCCAGCCTGAGCTGCAGTCAGAGAGAGAACCCTGAGGCCAAGGGAGGGTTTCTTGGCAATGGCTCTTACTACATCTGTAGAGACAAGGGAAAGACTTCTGAGGTTCCCCTGCATCTTAAGACAAACTCTCTTGGCTCTTGGCTTTATTGTAATTCTTTTAGTTTGCTTTTCTTTAATTTTTTTTTTACTTTACTATTTTGTGTGTATGGATGTTTTGCCTACATGTATGTCTATGCACCCCGTGTTCAGTGTCCACGGAGGCCAGAGGAGGGCATTGGATGCCTGGAGCTGGAGTTATATACCATTGTGAGCCACCATGTGGGTGCTGGGAACTGAACCTTGTCCTCTGGAAGAGCAGTGAGCACTTTTAAGCACTGAGCCATCTCTCTTATGTTTTTGGTTGTGAGCCTAGCCTTTAACGGCTGAGCCATCTCTCCAGCCCAGCACTGAGCCATCTCTCTAGCTGCACTTTTCCCCCTATTCCTTTTTTAGACTCTCATGTAGCCCAGGCTAGCCTAGAACTCTGTGTATAGCTGAGAATGATCTTATATTCCAGATCCTCCTAAATCCACCTCCCAAGCACTGGGATCACGGATGTCTACCACCACGCCTGCTTTATGTTGTACTGGGGATGGAATCCAGGGCTGTGTTCATGCGAGGCAAGCAAGTGCTCTACTGAGATCCTAACCAGCTCTCGTTTTCAGCTTCGCCTTGTGACCAGGACCCCAAGGATATGAGTCTGAGAGGTTGAGGAGTAAGAAATTGGCTTAGATCAGAGAAACCAAGTCTTGAATTGTCTCTTACTGTGTGACTTTAGGCGAGTTCCTTCACCTCTCTGGGCTTCAACTTCTTTATCAGGAAAATGCGGGTTTCATAGTAAAAGCTTCTGAGATGTGAGCGACTCTGCCAAGTGGCACAGCATGTGATTCTATGAATCGCCGGGATTTGCATAAGTGTAACATCTTATAGGTTTCTAAGTGTTTTCAGATCTTTCGGCAGCTGGCTTGATCTCTGCCACAGAACTATGGGTACCCACACAGCTGTGCCAAGCTTTCATATTCCCATTTCAGAGATAAGAAAAACGGAAGCATGGAGCGGTCAAAAGGCTTACGGAGGAGTGGACAGTGATAAGCTGGTCAGCGAGGCCTGGGCAGACATAGAGGGAGCTGCGAGCCTCTGTCTCATGGAGCAGCCCCAGTACCACGAAGACAAAAAAGACAAAAATAAAATTGAGTCCTTCAGGCATTTGGCTTAACGTTCTGAACTGGGATTAAAACCTAGGGCTTTGAGCTGGAGAGACAAGAGCTCTACCACAGAGCTACACCTCAGTCCTGGAGCCTAGAGTTGGAATTTTATGAACTTTATGATTTAACATCCCTTCACCCCACCCTGTTTCTCCTCACAGAGTCTGGTTCTATGACCACCACCGCCTGACCAGAAATTTAAAAATTTCTTAAAGAAACCTTGTCATTAATAATAATAACGAATAGGATGAGACATTAGCTCACTCCTTCTGGTACAGGATAGGGACACAGTTAAGTGTCAGCTTCTGGTGTCCTCACACTTAACCTGTGTGGGTGTCTTACCTCTCCAGAGGCCTGGCAGTTTCTATAGGGCCCTTTTCATTCACCGTCTAAAGGTGGGAGAGGACAGGAGCCCCTGGCCCTGGTGCCTCAGGAAACTTATTCATATACATAGCGTTCTTGGTCCAAAGTGGACCCCAGACCTCAAGTTGGCAAAATAGGATAACCCCAGTTTCCAAGGACCTAGCAAGGGTTGTTTTATGTGAATGGAGGCCAGTGGGGACTGTGACTTCAGATGTTCTCCATCTCTGAAGCTTCGTCATTATCGAGGACAACTGACCACAATGAACAGCCTTAAAGAGGCCACAGCTCAACTGGCTTTGATGTCGCCAGGGCCTGTGACCTGCCGGTGTGGATACAGCGTTCCTTCTATACACCCTTACACCACTGGGCCCCCCCGCGTCCCCAGGCACTGTGAGAAGCCCCCACCGCAGGCCGCCCCGGCATTACTCACTGCTTCCAGTACCTGCCCAAGTTCAAACAGGAAGCCTGGGTTTTTCCTGTGTTGACGACAGCTCATGTTCTCTTTCTGTTCAGCTTTGGGGCTCCCTGGTGGCGTGGGCTTCTGGGGATGAATGTTTGAGATCAGTGAGCTTTGGGGTACTTCTAGCAAATGCCTCAGCAGAGCCGCTTTCTCCAGGAAGGCTGGGCAGAGGCCTTTGTGTCCTCAGGCCTTGAGAGTGACCTACATTATTAATTGCTTTGCCAGTGAAGGTGGACTCTGGCCGAGCACACAGTAGGCCTGCAGTACACATGTGCCCAATCAATCCACATTGAAGTTGCATGTCCCCAGACAAGCCAAGCTCTTTGCATGTTCCTGGGATAGCACCTGCTCTGTGACCATGGCCTAGGTGCCCTGGAAGTGTCTACTGGCTTTTCTCTTCCTCCTTTTCTTCCCCAATAGAGACAAGTCCATTTGTCCTTCTTCCTCAGTGTCCCCAAGTTCAGCTCCTCCCACTGCCCTCTGTGAGGGTCTTCCTCCACAATGTCCTCACTGTCCTGCCTCTTCTCTTTCCCCCACAGACTACATGGTGATTAGAGCATCTCCATGGATACCCAAGGGACCGTGTCACAAACAGACATCTTTGTTCCTCATCCTCACCCACCTTCTGTGTGGTGAGCCTGAAGGCCCTACAGTGGCCTCCCAGGCCCAGAGGAGGCTCCATCCTCTTGGAGTTCATCTCTGTGTTTGTGTTGAGAGATCCTTGTGAGTTCCTAAAGAGGCCACAGTCTTACTGGTTTCCTGAGCTCCGCGCAGGGTTCTGACTGAGTCTGCTTGCTCCTGACCTCTGTCCTAGCTGCCAACTCTTACCCATTATGATCCCTGCCACTGTTCTCACTGTCCCTTGATCTCAGAGCCGGCCTCCCTCCTCTGATGTTGTTTGCTTGCTGGCTGGCTTTAAGATAGGGTCTCATGTAGTCCAGACTGGCCTCTAATTCACTATACAGCAGAGGATGATGTTGAACTTCTTATCCATCTGCCTCTCCCCCGCAGTACTGGGATGACAGTATGTGCCCCCATACCAGGTTTGGTCTCTTTCCTTTGCTTGTCTGTGGTGATCCATTCTACAAGCATTCTCTACAGGGGGTCTCTGGCCTTAGAGAGCAGGGGTTGGATATGGTTTCCTGTTTGAAGACCAGCCCCAATCTACTTGGTCAAGAGGGTCCTTCCTAGTTGGGGGTGGAGGATTAAGCCCAGGACCCGAGACCCCTCTGTCTAACTCCCTGTTGGAACATGTGAGTGCCCGCATATCTATCCTGAAATGAGGTCTCCATCATAGCCCAGCCTGCCTGCTCTTAGCCAGATTTGGGCCTCTGTGGAAGCATAACATGGGTTCCCAAGGGAAGTTTGAAGGAATAATCTGACAAAATGATTGCAAATTAGATTCCCTTATAAATGATTTGAAGTGTTTCTTCTAAACATTCACCTTAAACCTCTTTATTTTCTCAATCACAAAGTCTTCTTCCTTCCAGAGTAAAGGGGAAAATTAAGTGAAATCAAACACTCCAAATGCACCCAGCAAACTCCCCTTCCTCCCCAGACAGGGTCTTATGTATCCCAAACCCACCTTGGACTTGTTATCTTGTCGGTCAAGGATGATCTTCAGTGTCCTGCCACCACCTCCTCCCCAGGTCTGGGGTTGCAGGCATGCACCAGCCGGCTTCATTTTATGCAGGGTTGGGGCTCTAACCCATGGCTTTGCTCTCAGTGGGCAAACTCTACCAACTGAGATGCATCTCCATGCCCAACCAACTTACTGGGCGCTTACTGTGTGTAGCCCCTGCCTTCACAGTACAGCCTCATGAGAAAAAAGACAGCATGGTCCCACCGGTGTGGAGCCTTGTCTTCTCCACACCGGGACTTGTACATTCTCTGCCGTGCTGCTAATGCCCCAGGGTCCATATCTGTCATCACCGTTAAAACATCAGAACAGACAGACAGCCTGGTCACACATGATGTCATCCCAACTTTCAAATGACTGACTAGAGCAGGAGGATGAGGCGTTCAAGACTAGCCTGAGCAACATAGCTTGACCCTGTACCAAAATAAAAGAACAGATGTGAGTCAATTAGAGTTTTTTCATATTTTCTCAGTCAACATCATCACCCTACATGGCAGTCACTGATTGTATGAGGGGACCGAGGCACAGAGAAAAGTCAGGTCTCCTTTTGGACTTCCCGGTACCCAGTCATCCTGCCACAGTGATGGTAGGGTAGAGAAGACTTTCTTCAGAGCCAAGGGAAATGGAAGGTACATTGTCTGGGGGTCCCAAGTCTTAGCTGAGGTCAGATCTCCAGTTAATAGCAGGAAAGAACATTAAAGGGGCTCAGTGAATATCTAGCAAAATTTGTCTGGAAGACCAGAAGGAACTCCGGCTGTGCTCCCTAAATTTAAAGCCTTAGAATCTTCCTAAAGCAAGCTGCAAATTAGGGCAAATTAGTCACACTTCAGTATCCTCAGCACTTAGGAAAGTAAAGCAGGAAGATCACAGTTTTAGGTCAGGCTGGGTTACAGAGTAGAATCCAAGCTTTTATTTAAAACAGTTTGATCAGCTAGATACAGGGGTGCATGCCTTTTACTCCAGCTCTCAGGAGGCAGAAGCCAGTGGATCTCTGTACCACCTACATAAGGCATTCCAGGCTGGTCAGGGCTACAAAGTGAGATCTTGCCTCAAAAACAACAGCCACAAAGCAAACAAACAACAAGCAAACCGGATCGGAAGGGCATGGTGTCATATACCTGTGATCCTAGCCCTTAGGGGATAGAAGCTCCTGGCAACAAGCTATGATACAGATCCTAAGTTCCTTCCTTATCTCCTGAAGCAGACAATCCAGGCAACTGGCTCAGCACCTACAGCTTTAAAAGCTCTCCAGGGCCTTCTCACGCACAGCAAAGTTTGAGCATCACCAATGCGGAGTGACATTATGTTATCTCTTACTTGAATGCCTTCTCTGATGGAGGGCTCATTGTTCAACAAAGCAGCTAAGCTTACGTGAAGTAGGCTGTTTAGTACAAGGACATCGGCTAGAGTGCCGCTTGTGGTCGTGACAGTCCAAATACAATGTGTGTTTTCAACAGTGGGGGCTGGGTACACACGTGGAATACTGTACAGTCATCTGCAGAGAGTCAATAATCCCAGCCACCTGGGAAGCCAAACAGGAGGACCCCCCCCTTCACCCCCGGCAAAAATCAAGTTCTGTCTGACTGCAGAGTGAGATGAAGGCTAACTTGGGCAATTTAGAGAGACCTTGTCTCAAAATAAAAGTAAAAAGAAAGTTGGTGATGTAGTTCAGTGGGAGAGGGCTTGCCCAACAAAAGAGAGGCCCTAGGGCTAATTCCCAGTACAAAAAAAGGAAGAAAGTCTGGGAGGCAGAGGCAGGTGGATCTCTGAGTTCGAGGCCAGCCTAGTCTACAGATTGAGTTCCAGGACAGCCAGTTCCAGGACATCCAGGGCTACATAGAGAAATTGTGTTTGGGGGGAAAAATTAAAAAATAAAAGAAGAAAGGAAAGAAAAGAGGAAGAAAGGAAGGAAGGAAGAAAGGGAGAGATGAGAAGTGGGTGATCTTCAAGATATGCCATTAAATGAAAAAGGAAAGTACTAGGGGCTGGAGAGATGGCTCAGCGATTAAGAGCACTGTCTGCTCTTCCAGAGGACCTGGGTTCAATTCCCAGTACCCACATGGTGACTCACAACCATCTTGTGACTCAGGTTCCAGGAGATAGGACACCCTCTCCTGGCCTCCACAGGATGCACATGATGCTAGACATACATGCAGGGAAACACACATACACATAAAACAAAATAAAATTTAAAATGAAGTTGCTAAATAATTATATATAACTCAGATTCAAGGACTCTGAGAATGTAGCTCACTGTAGAGTGCTTGTCTGGCAGGCACAGATCTTGGGGTCTGTCCCCAGCACTGCAAACAAAACAAAAACCCTCAAGCTTATGTAATATCCCGATATATTGGGGTACAGTGTACTGCAGGCAAATCCATCCATGCTGTGTGAGTGTACATACATATATACACACAGAGATAGAGACAAAGTCTACTTTATTTTTTACTTTTTGGTTTTTTGAGACAGGGTTTCTCTGTGTGTACCCCTGGCTGTCCTATGTAGACCAGGCTGGCCTTGAACTCAGCAGAACAGCTTGCCTCTGCCTGGGATTAAAAGTGTGCGGCACCGCCACTGCCAGGCTGACAAAGTCTATTTTAAAGGATGTTGTCTGGGGAGGGGGCAAAGGGAATGGGGAGGAAGAAGAGGAAACAGAAAAACAATCCCCTCTGCAGGGGAATCTTCTAAAGGTCTTGCAGAGCCAGCATGCCCTCTGTGTTCTTTATATGGCTGCAGGAGGTCACATTGGATGGGGAGAAGCAGGGCCCTGGCCCTTGCAACTAAAGACCATCTGGAAGGAGCCATTGCTTCACACACACACACACACACGTTCCTTCTGGTGGCTTCGGAAGTCACATCTGCACCTGTGCAAACAGCTCATCACAAGCCCCAGGGTAGTCTGGTCATAGGCTGAAAGCCAGACACCTTTGCCAAAGAACCATGATGTCCCACTGCTCAACGGGTCCTTGCCCTTTACTCTGTCCATGAACATGGGCCACCTGATCTTCAGAAAGATGCTCTCTGGACTGCTGGCTCTTCTCTTTATTGCAGGTATCTCGTGGGAGGCCAGGTCTCCAGCCACAGATGAAAAGGGAGGAGAGCTGCTCCAGGCTCCACCACTTGTGGGACACAGCTTGGATCCAGTTGCGATGCTAAGATGCCATAGACAATGATGTGCCGGAGAGCCCCTCTCTCACTGGGTTACATCTGAAGTCCTATCCATCCTGGCTGATCTATACACTGTGATCCCAGCACCTGGCACATAGTTACCGACACCCAGCTGACTTGGCTGAGGGGGTGGAGAAAGATTTTAGAAGGGATCTACAAGATGGGCTCAGCTCCTCAGCCCCTGAAAGTGGGGGCTACAAGGGACAGCCATTTAGGTATCTGAGACCTCCTTGCACCCTGCAATGGAGGAGGTTGGGCCTCGTCCCTAGAAACAGCTCCTGCATCCAGGGCTAACTTGAGACAAGCTAAGCATCAAGGGGGGAGTGCAAAGGCTTCCTCTTCCAGTGAGAAATGAGGTGCAGTGGAACCGTGAGTGTTTTCTGAGCCTGCTGGAGCAGAGCCCAAGTTCTGTCCATGCCAAGGAATGGGGCTCTGTCCAGGACCCCACCAGACACCCCTTACCCACCTTCCCCTCCGACTTTGCAGTAATATTGGAACTAGGGTGGGGGTGGGAATGGCAAAAGAGTTTAACCCTT
This sequence comes from Ondatra zibethicus, assembly GCA_004026605.1. Taxonomy (NCBI): domain Eukaryota; kingdom Metazoa; phylum Chordata; class Mammalia; order Rodentia; family Cricetidae; genus Ondatra; species Ondatra zibethicus. Next base: position 134,978 of record PVIU01002718.1, on the reverse strand, counting down.
TGTGACTCAAAACCAGACTTCTCATTTCTTTCAAACCTCTAACCCAATAGACGACAGAGGAGCTCAGGGGAATTCTGCTTGGTGGAAAAGCTTCAGGCCTGGGTGGTACAGGCCTCAGCCTTCCTGCAATCTCAGACGAAAAGCGCCCGTTAGTTGGAGAGCTGTTGTCGCTGGAGAGTCTGCGGATCCGACCCCAAAGGGACTAAATCTGAGTAGGTGGGGATAGTAGAGAGGGTCATCCTTCCGCGGCGCGGGCTGCCCCCCTCCCCTGCCCCCACCTTCACCTACAGTTCTCAAGTAGAGAGCTTTGAAGTGGCTTTTGCCCCAGGCAACTCGGCTTCGTCAGCACTGTCCTGTCCGCTCCCTCCACCCATCCCGAGCCTGCACTTTGGGAGTAGCAGCCCTCGCTTTGCATAGGAATCGGTTGGTGACACCCACTGGGCGCTCTTTGTTCTTTATGAATCCAAACTCCCGGGAGAGCTAGGGACTTCCCTGCAGATTTTGCCTTGGAGTGTTAGGGTGTAGGCGCTGGCATCTTTCTGAGGATCCAGAGTGAGGACCATTCCAACACACGAGGGTTTCCCTCTTGAGGAGTGGGGAGGTCAGTGCAGCGCCAAAGTCCCCAAATGGATCTGCGTTTGGCAGGGCGAGAGCCAAGCACCAGTTTCCTGTGAAATCCCTGTGCAGACTTTTGACCTATGAATAGCATTGCTGAGAAAGAAACATATATATATGTATATGTATATACACACACACATATATATGTATATATATACATACACACACACACATATATATATGCAAAGACGCTTAGAATATTATTTAGAATTGGGGAGCAAATGGAGAAAATTCCAGAGCAGGGGAAAGAGGGAAACTGGCTGCACTCACTCTATCTCCTGCCAGACAACAGCAGAGGAAGGCATGACTTCAGATCATAGAGAACACTGAGTACCCAAATTGTAAAAATCCCTCGGTATTAGGTTGGCCAACTTTGTAAGCCTAAAGAACCGGTGTGGGGTGAGGTGATGGGGAGTGGGGGGTGGGTATAAGACACCAAATGACTAACAGTGGTTCTCTGTGGCTACTGGGTCAAAGGAGTCTGGACTCTTATTACCTTAGGTGTTACTGAAACCTTAAAAATACTTTATATCATAAACTATGTATTTTAATTTAGTTCTTTTACATCTGTTTATTTTGCGTGTATAGTCGAGTGCCAGGCAATTCATTGTCAGCATATTTAAAACACAGTGCAGTTTAGGAAAACGTTTCCAGGCAACAATCAGTCCCACCAGGTACACAGTGAAGCTCAAGGTGCGAGTGCTTAGCAACTCCTTTACAAAGCATGTGTGACCAAGAAGATGGGTTCTAGAGCTAAAAGGCCTGGAATCTAGCACAGAGGTCAGCAGGATGTACATGTGACATCCCCCAAAGGATGGGTAGTCCGGGGAGGGAAGAGTCTGGATAATCATTCTGGGGGATCTGGGTGAGGTCTGCCTCGATAGCAAAAGGTGGGTGAGCTCTGTCTCCACAGAGAGCAAAAAGGTCACCAGGTCATTAACTAAATCCCATCCCAGGGTTCTTGGTGGGAAAACAGGTGTTTCATCTCCTCCACTGAGAGGAGCCCCTGTGTGTTCAACACTCCTTGTCTCCCTAGTGATTTGTGGGCACCAGGACCTTTGTGCCCACAATGTTTCCCTAGTTCTCATGTCCCCAAGACTTTCCCTGCCTTTGTTTCCTGTCGCAGCCCCAGCATGTATCTTCAGAGGTGGTGCTTTGAAAGGCAGGTTAGGAAACAAGAGTATATAACACCTCCTACTCCTGCCCCCATCCCCAGCAAAGCCATCATGTGTGACCCAGGAGCTGTGTGTCTGTCACCTTTTCCCATGTCTGTTCATGATGCCTGAGGTGGTAGAACACTTTTCCCCTGAAGCTTCCCCACAAAAGGTGATTGATGGCTCCCAGGCTGTGGCATAACCCCTCCACCCGGTGAGGTCATTCCCATGGTTACCAATCCTGGTTTTTAGGGGGTGGTCAGTGAGCGAAAAGCAATGAGGCATGGGTCACCTCTAGTTAGATTCAGAGGGCTTGGGCTACAGCCCTTTACAGCAGGACCCTCATCATTTACCATAAGATTGAGAGAACACACGCGTGCGCGCGCACACACACACACACACACACACACAAAATCCCCTTCTCTCTGAAGCTCTGGAGAGCCTTTGAAGTGAGAACTTGGCAGTTTATTACTGTAAGTCATTCTAAACTTCTGATTTCTTTTACCATTCATATTTTACTTTCATCTGAAAGCAAGTAAAACGTTGTGGCTGGGGAGACTGTGAGCAGGGGAGACTTGTTGGGGTTCCCAGGGGCACTAGAACTAACTAAAATTTGCTTTTACTAAATCTCTCTCTCACACACATACATACACCCCCCCACACACACACACACTCACCTCTCCCAGGGAAGTTTATTTTCTCCTAAATTCACTTTGAAGGAATGTACCACTTAAGCCTAGAGGTAGGGGTGTGTGTGTGTGTGTGTGTGTGTGTGTGTGTGTATACATGCATTTGCTTTTTGAAATAGGATTTTATATTTTCTGGACTGTCCTCAGAGTAACAGTCCTGCCTCAGTCTCCCAAGTATGAAGATTAGAGGCACATGTCACCATGCCAAGCCAACACAGAATCGAAAAGACTAAGCACACATGAAGCGGGTCATGTACATTGGTTGGTAGAGTGTTCTCTAACATGTGCAAAGCCCTAGGCTTGCTCCATGGCATAAACAGTGTGGCGGCTCACAACTGTAATCCTAGCTCTGGAGAGGTGGAAGCAAGAGGATCAGAAGTTTGAGGTCATCCTCAGCTACATAGGAAGTTTGGGGACAGTCGGTGTTACATGACAATTCATCTACAAAATTATTTTTTTACATTTTTTTTGTAGGGATGGGCTAGGAGGGTGTGTGTGTCACAGCTAGTGTGCAGGTCAGAGAACAACTCTTATGTTGGTTCTCTCCTTCCACCAGGTGGGCCCCAGGGACTGAACTTGGGTCCCTGGACTTGCAGGCACCTTTGCCCACTGAGCCATCTTGCTGACCCAAATAGTGTTTGGTTTTTGCTTTTAAGGCAACTCTTTCCATGAAGTGCTTGCCTTGTAAATACCAGGACTTGAGGCAGACCCTGAGAACCCACACACAAGAGCCTTGTAATCTCAGGGCAGAGCTCCTGTCAGCTACAGAAAGGGACCGGAAGTGTCCTCAAAGTGACAAGGGAATCAATCACTACCCTAAGATACTACACCAACGCTGTGCTGTTCTAGAATGAGTGCCACGCAGACTTTTTTTTTTTTTTTTTTTGTTCTTCTTCTGAGACAGGGTTTCTCTGTGTAACATTCCTGGCTGTCCTGGAACTCGATTTGTAGACCAAATTGGCCTTGAACTCAGTGACATCCACTTGTCTCTGCCTCCCAAGTACAGGAATTAAAGCCATGTACCACCATTGTTGGGCTGACATTTCTTTTTTTTTTTTCTTAATCTTTTCTCATTTTACATACCAATCCCAGTTCCCACTCCTTCCCCTCCTCCTACTTCCCCCACCTTCCACCCACCCTACCCCCCCATCCACTCCTTAGAGAGGGTAAGGCTTCCTTCCCATGGGGAGTCAACAAAGTCTGACACATCACTTCGAGGAAGGATCAAGGCCCTCCTCCTTATATCTAGACTGAGCAAGGTATCACTCCGAAGAGAGTGGGCTCCAAAACACAGGTTCAAGCACTAGGGATAAATCCTGGTCCCACTGCCAGTGGCCCCATAAACTGCCCCAGTCACACAACTGTCACCTCCATTCAGAGGGTCTAATTTGGTCCTATGCAGGTTCCCCAGCTGTCAGTCCAAAGTCAGTGGGCTCCCACTAACTCAGGTCGGCTGTTTCTGTGGGTGTCCCCATCATGGTCTTGACCCCTTGTTCATATTATAGCTCCTCCCTCCCTTCAACTGGACTCTGGCAGCATGACCCAGATCCAGCTGTGGATCTCTGCATCTGCTTCCATCAGTTCCTGGATGAAGGTTCTATGATGACAATTAAGGTAGTCATTGGTGGTCTCCTGGTTTCGTGTGGTCTCTCCGTTCCAGTTTCTCTCTTTACCTCTTCATGCTTTCCCGAGGTCACCCAGGAGCATTGCATTAAACATGGGTGTCTTTAATTTGATTTAATTTGGTCTGATTGGAATTATTTGCATCAGCAGAGAGTCTTATCTTAAGAAATACCTAACAAGACCAGGATTGAGCCAACGACCTGACTCAGAATCTGTGACCTCCACCTGAACCGGAGTGGAACTGACTCAGTTACCTAAGACACAGAACAAGCTCCACCAGGAGCAGAAGCCAGGAGCAAACCCAGTCCTGGGACACGGGCAGATCACGATTGAACCAGCGACCAGATCCAGAGTCAGCGATCACCACCAGAACAGGTCTAACTCCAAGCCAGGGACTTCTGCAAGAGGAGATCCAGACCAAGATTTACAGAAACAGATCAAAGCCAGCAGCCTAGGCCAAAGTAGGCCTGAGACAGCAAACTCCAAGGGAGCAGACAAAAACACAGGAGCACTGAGCTACCTCCAGGAACAGGAATAACCAACGGGGTAACTAGACTGTAACACTGACTGTACCACGAGGAAAACCATCTTAGCTTTGGATTCACTGGCCCCTAGAAGATTATTCAACAGAATCTCAGATAGTCCCAACCACACCTATTAGAGGAAAAGATGAGTAGAAAAGGTAAGATCACATGCTACATCACAAAGAGCAACACAATATCAGTAAAACCTAAAGACCCTAAAAAAGCAAGACCTGAACAGACAAATATGGATGAACCAGAAGAAAATGATCTAAAAAATAACCTCAAGAGAATGTTTGAAATTCTTAAAGATGAAATGAGAAATTACCTTAAAGAAAGGGAGGAAAAAACAAACAAAAAATTGGAAGATATCAGCAAATCACTTAAAGAAAACCAAGAAAAAGAACTCAAACATATAAAAGAAACTATTTAGGACTTGAAAACTGAGATAGAAAAAATAAAGAAAACACAAGCTGAAGGAATTATAGAAACAGAAATCATGAGAAAAAAAACAGGAACCACAAATGCAAGTACGAACAACAGAATATAAGAAATGGAAGAGAGAATCTCAAGCGCTGAAGATAAAATAGAGGAAGCAGACTCATCAGTTAAAGAAAACATTAAATCTAACAAATGCTTAACCCAAAATATCCATGAAATATGGGACAACATAAAAAGACCAAATCTTAGAATAATAGGTATAGAAAAAGGAGAAGTTCAACTCAAAGGCACAGAAAATTTATTTAACAAAATCATAGAAGAAAACTTTCCCTACCTAAAGAAAGATATGCCTATGAAGATACAAGAAGCTTACAGAACACCAAATAGACTGGATCCAAAAAAAAGTCCTCTTACCCCATAATAATCAAAACACTAAACATACAGAGTAAAGAAGGAATATTAAGAGCTGCAAAGGAAGTCGGGGGTGGTGGCACACACCTTTAATCCCAGCACTTGGGAGGCAGAGGCAGGCGGAGCTCTGTGAGTTTGAGGCCAGCCTGGTCTACAGAGCTAGTTCCAGGACAGGCTCCAAAGCCACAGAGAAACTCTGTCTCGAAAAAAATAAAAACAAAAAACAAAACAAAACAAAAAAAGAGCTGCAAAGGAAAAAGGCCAAGTAACATATAAAGGCAGACCTATTGGAATTACACCTGACTTCTCAGTGGAGACAATGAAAACCAGAAGGTCATGGTTAAGCATTATGCAGACATTAAGAGACCACGGATGCCAGCCCAGAATACTATACCCAGCAAAACTGTCGATCACCATAGAAGGACAAAGCAAGACATTCCATGACAAATCTAGATTTCACCAATACCTAGCCACAAACCCAGCCCTACACAAAATACTAGAAGGAAAACTCCAACCCAAGGAAGATGGCTACACCAACAAAAACACAGACAATGGATGATCTCATTACAACAAATCCCGAAGAAGAAAAAAATGCACAAATTAACATCACCAACGATGAAAACTAAATTAACAGGAGATAGCAACCACTGGTCATTAATATCCCTTAATGTAAATAGATTCAAGTCACCCATAAAAAGGCACAGGCTAACAGATTGGATACGGAAACAGAACCCATCCCTCTTCTGCATACAAGAAAAGCATCTCACCTGGCGGTGGTGGCACGCCTTTTATCCCAGCACTTGGGAGGCAGAAGCAGGCAGATCTCTGTGAGTTCTAGACCAGCCTGGTCTACAGAGCTAGTTCCAGGACAGGCTCCAAAGCCACAGAGAAACCCTATCTCGAAAAACCAAAAAAAAAAAAAAAAAAAAAAAAAAAAAAAAAAAAAAAAAAAAAAAAAAAAAAAAAAAAAAAAAAAAAAAAAAAGAAGAAGAAGAAGAAGAAGAAAAAGAAAAGCATCTCAACCTCAAAGAAAGACATCGTCTCAGAGTAAAAGGTCGGGAAAAAAATATATCAATCAAATGGACCTAAGAAACAAGCGGGTGTAGCTATCCTAATATCTAACAAAAGAGACTTCAAGCTAAAATCAGTCAAAAGAGACAAAGAAGGACATTTCATATTAGTCACAGGAAAATTTCAATACTGAACATCTATGCCCCAAATACAAGGGCACCCTCATATGTCAAAGAAACACTTCGAAAGCTTAAATCATACATTAAACCCACACACTAATAGTGGGAGACTTCAACACTCCACTCTCGGCAGTCAGACAAAAAATGAACAGAGAAATAAGAGAACTAAGAGATGTTATGTCTCAAATGGACTTAACAGACATCTATAGAATATTCCATCCAAACAGAAAAGAATATACCTTCTTCTCAGCACCTCATGAAACCTTCTCAAAAATTGACCACATACTCGGTAACAAAACAAACTTCAACAAATACAAAAAAAAATGGAATAACCCAATGAACCTTATCAGATCACCACGCTTTAAAACTAGAAGTCAACAGCAATACCAATTCCAGAAAACCCACAAACATATGGAAATTAAACAATGCTCACCTGAATCATCAATGGGTCAAGGAAGAAATAAAAGGGGAAATTAAAGACTTCCTAAAATTCAATGAAAATAACCACACAACATACCCAAATTTATGGGACACAATGAAAACAGTGTTAAGAGGTAAGTTCATAGCACTAAATGCCTACATAAAGAAGCTGGAAAAATCTCACACTGGTGAATTAACAGAACATTTGAAAACTTTAGAACAAAAAGAAGCAAACTCACCTAAGAGAACTAAACGGCAGGAAATAATCAAATTGAGAGATGAAATCAACAAAATAGAAACAAAGAAAACAATACAAAGAATCAATGAGACAAAGAGTTGGTTCTTTGAGAAAATCAACAAAATAGACAAACCTTTATCCAAACTAACCAAAAGGCAGAGAGAGAATATTCATATTAACAAAATCAGAAATGAAAAGGGGGACATAACAACAGACACGGAGGAAATACAGAGGATCATCAGGTCTTATTATGAAAACCTGTACTCCACAAAATTGGAAAACGTAAAGGAAATGAACAATTTTCTGGATAAATATCACTTACCAAAATTAAATCAAGACCAGGTAAGCAAATTAAACAGACCTATAACTGCTGAAGAAATAGAAACAGTCATCAAAAGTCTCCCAACCAAAAAAAGTCCAGGACCAGATGGTTTCAGCTCAGAATTCTACAAAACTTACAAAGAGGAACTAATACCAATACTCCTCAAATTATTCCACACAATAGAAACAGAGGGAACATTGCCAAACTCTTTTTATGAGGCTACAATTACCCTGATACCCAAACCACAGAAAGACAATATTAAGAAAGAGAATTACAGACCAATCTCAGTCATGAACATTGATGCAAAAATACTAAATAAAATACTAACAAATAGAATCCAGGAACACATCAGAACCATCATCTACCATGACCAAGTCAGCTTCATCCCACAGATGCAGGGATGGTTCAACATAAGAAAATCTGTCAACGTAATCCACCATATAAACAAGCTGAATAAAAACCACATGATCATCTCATTAGATGCCAAAAAAGCATTTGACAAAATACAACATCCCTTCATGATAAAGGTCTTGGAGAGGGCAGGGATACAAGGAACATACCTAAACATAATTAAGGCAATATACAGCAAGCCAACAGCCAATATCAAACTAAATGGAAAGAAACTCCCAGTGATTCACTGAAATCAGGAACAAGACAAGGTTGTCCACTCTCTCCATACCTATTCAATATAGTTCTTGAGGTCCTAGCTAGAGCAAAAAGATACCAAAGGGAGATCAAGGGAATACAAATTGGAAAAGAAGAAGTCAAACTCTCACTGTTTGCTGATGATATGATACTTTACATAAATGATCCCAAAAATTCTACCAGGGAACTTCTACAACTCATAAACACTTTCAGCAATGTAGCAGGATACAAGATTAACTCAAAAAAATCAGTAGCCCTCCTGTACACAGATGATAAAAGGGCTGAGGAAGAAATCAGAGAATCAATAACCCCTCACAATAGCCACAAATAGCATAAAATATCTCAGAGTAACTCTAACCAAACAAGTGGAAGACTTGTATGACAAGAACTTTAAATCTTTGAAGAAACAAATTGAAGAAGACACCAGAAAGTGGAAAGACCTCCCATGCTCTTGGGTAGGCAGAATTAATATAGTAAAAATGGCAATCCTACCGAAAGCAATCTACAGATTCAACGTAATGTACATCAAACTCCCAGCAAAATTCTTCAAAGACCTTGAAAGAACGGTACTCAACTTCATTTGGAAAAGCAAAAAAAAAAAAAAAAAAAAAAAAAAAAAAAAAAAAAAAAAAAAAAAAAAAAAA